>CM058045.1:2767790-2795587 GCA_030169165.1 Centaurea solstitialis
ATCCTCTGCGTTTGATTTGAGCTTGATTTTTTGGTGAAAAAACGTCGTAATTTCATCTGTTTTTACGTGATTTGAGATCGAAAACTTTTGGAGATTCATCGTCTGGTGATTTTTGTTTGATTAATTTCGCCTTACAAAATTTGAAATCCTCTGTGTTTGATTTGAGCTTGATTTTTGGTGAAAAAACGTCGTAATTTCATCTGTTTTTACGTGATTTGAGATCGAAAACTTTTGGAGATTTGATGATTTTTGTTTGATTAATTTCGCCTTAAAATTTGAAATCCTCTGTTTTTTTAGTTTCATTTTTGGTGAAAAAACGTAGCGATTTCATATCTGATTTTGTGATTCGAGATTCATCTTCTGATGATTTAGTTTGATTAATTTTGCCTAACGTTTTGAATCCTCCGTGTTTTGATTTTTTGGCGAAAAAACGTAGTAATTTCATCCGTTTTTGAGCTTAATTCAACTTTTGATGATTTTTGTTTCGAATAACTTGAAACAGGCGCGGATTTGCGATGGCAGCACACGGAAGTGTATCAGGAACCGTAAGAGGAAGCGGAGTTGCAATGATGAAGAAAGGAGGCGACGAATCGAAGAAATCGTCGACTCCTTGGGTTCCGGATCCAGTTACGGGCTACTACAAGCCAGAAGACCAAACGAACCAGCTCGATGCGGCCGATCTTCGTGAACTACTCCTCAAGAACAAAACTCGTCGGAACTGATTAAATTCAAACGAAAATTTTGATTGTTAAATCGAAAATACATGAAGGTGAATAACCGGATCTATTTCGTTCATCTGAAACAACCAAACCATTGCATAACTCTGAAACTTAATTAGCAACAATGGAGGAATTAAGCTTGGAATGAATATATGATCTTCCATCTGTTGTTCGATATCTCTGTTATTAAGCCATTAATGATTTTATTAATAAAATATTATTATGTTCATTTGTTCATGTGTTAGGATCAATATGTTTTTTTCTTTGGTAATCCATAGCTCATCAAAATTTGAGTTTTGTATATAAACTCATAAGATACCAAGTTTCCCCCAATATTATACAAAATTTTATACAGTGTATTAACATAATTGGTTTCAGTTTTTTCGTTAGTTCATATTAATCAATGTTTTAAAAACCAGTCGAACACGAACGAAAGTAGGGAAGTTAATTACCGGTTCAATTGGGACGCGTTTTATGGTAATTTATGGCCTGAAGTGAACCGGACGGTTTTATGACTGAACTGGTTGTATATAGGGTTGGATTTTTTTGAGAATGGCACGAAATGATTATGAATTGTTGGATGAGAAATGAACGAATGTTAAAATGAGATGCAACGAAATAAAATGCATTAAATTAATTACTTTTTAAATCTACAATTCATGGGAGGATAGATCATTAAAAGTAATCAAAGATTTAAAAGCACTTATCACCACACCTCTCAACCAAAGAGACATTTTTTACATGATCCAAACCCAAAATCATAACCCTTAATATATAACTCATTTAGAAAAAAGATAAGTGATATATATACAAAAAAACAAAGTGATAATCAAAACATTAGTAGCATAGTGGTCGATAAGAGTAACATCTATGGGAGGGACAGTAGATGAAATCCTTATCTACCATGGTTCGATTCATGGGGCGAGCATGTGGCGATTCCCTGACCATGGGTCGATTTTTGGGTCGGTTTATGGTCGCCGATGATTAGTCGGGTGCATGTATGGATCCCAGATACCTTTTCAACTTCATGTCGGGACGTATGCTTGTGTTGTCTGTCGTTAAAAAAATAGTGATAATAATACGATAAAAGAAAAAGAAATCCAAAAAGAAGGTGCAGCCCAGGTGATTCACAGGATGAAGTTGTGTGGTTGACGTCATCGGACCTTCCAGATGCTTCCTTCCACTTGGACCTTTTCGTTATGTGGCGGCTGGTGTTTGACGGAGTAACTATCGAGTGTGTGAAGGTCCACGAGTTGATTCATGAGGTCGTCAAAGGTTTGCACAACAACTTGCCTACTTGTTGTGTATTTGCCGCTTCTTCTTTCTCAGCAGATTCGCGGCTTATTCATCTTCACATTTTGAATATTTAAATTTTATATAAATTTATAATGGAGCATTTCAAGCCAAATTAATGCTTGTTAGAGTCGGGTTTAAAAGAAAATTTCAAATCAATGAAAAATTAAGAAAGAGTCGTTTATATATAAATTGACCTATCTGTATAAATTGGAAACATTTTTTGTTTGAGAGGGTTTGTTCATAGATGGATGAAACGTAATTTTAATTCTAAGAGACAAGTTTGGACAAAACTTGGCTTTCTGCATAAAGCATTTGCCTGTAAGCTCACTCAATAAGCCACTTCCTATCTCATTAAGCTATTACTAAACATCTATGTATAGTTGATTGAATAAGCTATAAGTCTTATTAAACTCATTAAACTGCTAATAAATGAACCTTAAGTCTCATTACAAGATGCTATCAGATGGACTCGAACCCGGATATATGGGACATTCCACCACATCCCATGCCTTTTGTCAGTATGTCACCACCCATATGGTTAAAACACAATAATTATTTGTGTTAACAACGAAAAAAACGCCAAAGATGAAAATGACATGTAAGATTTTTACGTGACGAAAAGTAGGATGGAACATGAATGGAAGGCCGACAAAAGACGCGTGGACAAAAGCTTGAGGAGTTCGAGGAGAAAGGAAAGCGACTCTTCATTGTCATTATGTCATCGTGGTGGAGTCGCTATCATAGCCTTATTAGCCTCTTAATTTCTCAATTTCGTCTTCTTTTATGAATAACCAAATACCCTTCTTTTCATTTCATCTGTTAATCTTTCCACAATGACGACTTCTTCGACGATGTCCGTCGTTAGGATTTTCTCATCTTTCTCCCTTACTAGGTAATTTATGTTATTGTTGAATTCTCTTTGTTTTTTGATTGATTTTGTTGTCTAAGATTAAAAGATTATGGAGACTAATTTATGATTTGATGATTATGTTTCAATATAAGCAATGTGAATAGACATGCATTTGCAACAACTACAGAAGGGATTAGTGGCATCAAGGAAAGTACAATTGCAATGATGAAGAAAGGAGGCGAGGAGTCAAAGAAATCAACGCCATGAGTTCCAAATACATTAACAAGATATTACAAGCCATAAAGCCAAATTAAGTAGGTTGACAGTGCAGTGCTCCGTGAACTGCTCCAGAAGCAAAATTGGGTTTTAATTCCACCATGTCCCATGTTTTCTTTGTCCCATGTCATGCCAACTAGAGACTATTTCTTTTTGTTCTGTTCCATGTAGTTTGTGTACCAGACGCAAAATTTCATTATCTAACAATTACATGATTTAATCATGAAACTTATGAGAATTTTAAATTATTGAATTACTTTTATTAGATTCAATCAATACAGGAAATATAAGTTAAACTAATATACATGTAAATCAAAATTAGATTATACGTTAATATTTGAGTACGAGGAAAATATTATATATAATTTATTGAAACTTTTAATATAAAAATCAACTGATTTTAGATTCTGTTTGAATTTGTTAATTAAATATTTCAAAAGCAGATTAATTATGAATTATTAGACACTTTGAATAGAAATTATTCGTAGTATCCAAGAATATAAAACAAAAAATGGAACATGAGAATATAAGAAATAATAAGAAAAAAGTGGGTGGAATCCAATTTATAAGAACTTTATATTATATGTGTTAGGGAATTTATCATCTTAAATGAAGGTGGACCACTCATAGCTCACCATCTGTCATAATGTTTGGTATGAAGTATGTACCAAAACAGATATTTTATAGAATAAATTTATGTTTTCTCTTTAATAAAGAAAAAATACATCACCACGTAAAATAAAAAAAGTAATAATAAAAAAACTAAGAAAAGAAACGAATATCATATCTAGTTAACCAAATTCATTGGTTGTCACTTGTTTTAGTCGAATTCTAATTTTAGTTAGAGTTTATAAAAGGGTTTACTTCATCGGAGTGTATCCAACTTGTCACGAAAAGTTATTGTATGTATTGAACTTCTATTTTTTCTATTGTATGTATCAAACATATCAAAACTACCGAGTGCATGTATCAAACTTATCAAAACCTACCACGAAAGTGTATCCAACTTGTCACAAAAGTGTATCAAAATACATCAAATGGTAGGTTTTTATAAGTTTGATACATACAATAGACAAAATCAAAGTCCAATACATACAATAACTTTTCATGACAAGTTGGATACACTCCGGTGAAGTAAACCCTTTATAAAAAATACTCTAAATATGTACATAAAATCCATTTTCAAAGCGTTTTATGGTAATACGTAAAATGTTAACATAAACTCTAGTTTGTTTGTTTTTTTTGAAAAATCAAATTTTAAGCATTTTAAGATAAATATTAACACATGCTTCTTAATTTTGGTAGGCAAACTTTTGAGCATTGAAACTAGTATGCTAGATTCCATCAATATTGTGAACAATGTTATGCTGTTGCGTAAGATGGCTGCCGAGATGAAAGTGGGTCGAAATCTAGCAATTCACCAATATCCCAAGCGATGTTATGGACTTATGGTGTTGCGTAAGATGACTGACGAGATGAAAGTGGGTGGAACTTTAGCAATTATTCAAACAAAGAATCTCTTGAGTTGCTATCCGGCATCTCCAAACACCTTGTGATACGCACCAAATTATGGATTAGAATAATTATAGATTCGTTGTTAATTTCTCATTCAAACATGTAAAAATCAATTAATTAGATTGTCTTTTATGTGCTAATACAATGTCCTTTACCTTTTTAAAAAAATTTAAAACGTTCACACCATATAGAGAGATAGAAAGAAAGGGAAATTTAAGAAAAAAAACCTAAAAAGAAAAACAAAAAAGTAAGTTGTTTAGAGTTGCGTATAGAAATGGTTATGTTATTTTTTGATTTTTATGTGTATGTATATATGTGCAGATTACAAATTACCTATATATAAATACATATGATCTAGACGAACGACTATAAGAATATATCTCAATTTTTTTATTTTTTTAAGCTTTTTCTTTTAAACCTAACAATATGTATTAATTAAAATAATATAGATGACCAACAATCCAACATTAAAATCTTTTATTCGTCTATTTATTCAAAAATAACGTTTGAAATACAACCATACATTTTTTTAAAAATAAATAATGTACTTATTAAAACAGAACTACACAATTTAAAATAAATAAGAGTAAATTTCATTTTTCGTCCCTAGCGTTTGACAATTTCAACGGTTTTCGTTCTTCACGTTTGTTTTAACATATTCATTCCTCACGTTTCACACCTT
This sequence comes from Centaurea solstitialis, assembly GCA_030169165.1. Lineage (NCBI taxonomy): Eukaryota > Viridiplantae > Streptophyta > Magnoliopsida > Asterales > Asteraceae > Centaurea > Centaurea solstitialis. The sequence goes on from CM058045.1 coordinate 2,773,129, forward strand.
GCAACGATTTTCGTCCCTCATCCTAACGGCCGTTAACTTTTTTAGTTAAGTCCAATTTAATGAGGAGTAATTTGGTTATTTTACCTATTTCATTAGTTTTCTTCTTTTTACAAAAATATCATATTCTAGGGACCTGTTATGTAATTATGTATATATACACACATACATACACGGTCACATGAATGATGAAACAAAATATCGCCGGAGACCAAATCGGCGAGGACCAAATCTGGCGGGTCATCCTTGTTTTCAAGCAAACTCCCAATTCCAGTGTTTACTTCTTCATACCCACTCTTCCCTCCTAAATCCACCCTTCACCATTGTTTCTACCACCACCGTCATCGATTGTCATTGCCTCATCTTCATCGGCCACATCTCCGGTAACTATCATATCTCTGGTCAAATCCATTTCTTTCATCCTTAGCTCACACCAGTGACTAACATTAACCACTAACCAAAACCCCAAATCAAATGTTTATACGCATCCAGATAAGAACCCTAAATGAAACCAAAATTTATAAGTCAAGTCTAAATACCAAAAAAAAAACATAAATCTAAATCAGTCGAAGAATGGAACCCATTTAACCCATATCCACAAAGGTTGAAATCAGTCGAAGAAGGGAACCCATTTAACCCATCACGACAGGGATGAAAAAAAAACCAAAGGGACGAGATTCGGCCAAAACGACACCAGGCCAAACCACAGGGACAAATCGTTGGTGGTCAGCTCGTCAAAGGCCTGAATCGCGATGGCGGCAGCCACAATACTCTATGTAGTTGTTTGTGTGTGTGTATGTGGGTATGTAGGTGTGTGTATGGAGAGAGAGAGAGAAGAGAGAGAGAGAGAGAGAGAGAGGGACAGAGCTAAAGGTCTATCGATGAAGACGCCGGAGACGGCCGACAAAGATGCCGGAGATGGCTAAGGGTTTGGTCCCTATGTATGTATATGTATATATATTATAGATAATTACTAAGAAGTCCCTAAAGTTTGATGGGTTTTGCAAAAACAAGAAAACAAAATAAAATGACTAATATACCCCTCATTAAATTGAACTTAATGGTCGTTATGATGAGGGACGAAAATCCTTGCAAGGTGTCAAACGTGAGGGATGAATCTGTTAAAACAAAGGTGAGGGACGAAAACCTTTGAAAGAGTCAAACGTCAGGGACGAAAAATGAAATTTACTCAATAAATAATAAAAAATTTCCAATATGATAGAAAAATATCGGTCGACCCTAAAACTAATTCAATGAATGAAGAGGTATTCAATTTGTAGACCCTAATTTTGACATTTGACCCCTTCCCAAATAATTTTGACCCTCGCCCTCTCTATAAATACCCCACGCTTCTCTTCTCCATTCATCACACACAATAACCGTTTTCTGCAAACACAACTACTTTTTCATCATCATCTTCAACCTCCAGAAATTGAAATCAATCGAATTCTCAATTTGAAGAAATGGCGAGCACTAAGCTTATTTCATCTTTCATCGTTGATCAACTCTCCGTTGTTATCTCCAGGTACTTAATTTCACCTTCAAATGTTCAAATCCTCCGTGTTTGAGCTTGATTTTTGGTGAAAAAACGTAGCGATTTCATCTGGTTACGTGTTTTTTTGGAGATTCATCTTCTGATGATTTTGTTTGATTAATTTCGCTTTAAAATTTAAAATCCTCTGCGTTTGAGCTTGATTTTTGGTGAAAAAAAAGTAGTGATTTCATCTGCTTTTGTGATTTGAGATTCAAAAAAATTTGGAGATTCATCGTCTGATGTTTTTGCTTGATCAATTTTGCATTAAAATTTGAAATCCTCTGTTTTTGAGTTTGATTTTTGGTGAAAAAAAAAAAAAAACGTAGCGATTTCATATCTGATTTTTGTGATTCGAGATTCAAAAACTTTTGGAGATTCATCCTCTGATGATTTAGTTTGATTAATTTTGCATTAAAATTTAAAAATCCTCTGTGTTTTGAGTTTAATTTTTGGTGAAAAAACGTAGCGATTTCATCTCTGATGTTGTGATTCGAGATTCATCTTCTGACGATTTTGTTTCGAATAATTTGAACAGGCGTGGATTTGCGATGGCAGCACACGGAAGTGTATCAGGAACCGCGAGAGGAAGCGGAGTTGCAATGATGAAGAAAGGAGGTGATGAATCGAAGAAATCGTCGACTCCTTGGGTTCCGGATCCAGTTACGGGCTACTACAAGCCAGAGGACCAAACGAACCAGCTCGATGCGGCCGATCTTCGTGAACTACTCCTCAAGAACAAAACTCGTCGAAATTGATTAAATTCAAACGAAAATTTTGATCGTTAAACCGAAAAATACGAAGTCCACCTATTTCGTTCATACGAAACAAACAGAAACAGAAAAGTTGCGTAACTTTATTTCATTAGCTAAAATGAAAGAATTAAGCTATGAATAGGGGTGTAAACGAGTCGAACCGAGCTCGAGCTCGACAGGGCTCGAGCTCGGCTCGAGACTTTATGTTAAGCTCGAGTTCGACTCGATAGCTCGACGAGCTTTCATACTTCCAGCTCGAGCTCGACTCGTGAAAGATACATTATAGCTCGAACTCGGCTCGAAAAGCTCGAAATTGTATAAAAAACAAGTTATTTAGGTTATAGCTCGAGCTCGGCTCGAAAAGCTCGAAAGATATATATTTAGGTTGTTTTGATATATACCCCTTATATATACATAATATATAATAATATAAAAATATATATGTGCTATACAAGGCTCGAAAAGCTCGATAAGAACTCGAGTCGAACTCTTAAAAGCTCGAGCTCGGCTCGTTAAATATTCGAGCTTGTTTTTTTGGCTCGAACTCGAGCTCGAACTCGATAAAGTTCGACTCGAACGAGCCGAGTTCGAGCTCGAGCTCGAGTTACTCGATAAAAGCTCGACTCGTTTACACCCCTAGCTATGAATATATGAATTTTCATCTGTTGTTCGATATCACTGTTATTAAGCCGCGAATGATTTCATTAATAAAATTTTGCTGTGTTAACTTATTCATGTCTTGCGATTATTATGTTTCTTCTTTTGAGTTTTGTTTATAAAACTCATACAATACCAAGGGCCTAAGCTTAATGGGAATTACAGCTTCTTCAATTAGCTATAGATGATTGTTTGATAGTGACTTAATGGTATAAGAAGTGGCTTATTCAGTAAGATTACGTGACTTCTCCAAATCTGCGTTTCATTCCTTGTCAAAAAACACTTTTGATTGATGTTTCTTATAAGCTTATCAACTCATTGGCTTTTTGAGAAACCAATAAGTCAATAAGGAGTTTTAAAACACACATCCAAGCATGTTTTTAGGTTGTGTTTGACAAACTAGTTGATAAACTAGCATATGAACAAATTATGTTTATCAAAAATTATCTTATCAGCCGCTAATCTCGGTCTACAAATACGGCTTTGACCGATTCCCCCTTTAATAATCTCCACCCTCCCATGGATCGTGTCAATCCTCTGTGATCACGTCCACCGTAACCACAAGATAAGTGGCTGAGATTGATCCTCACTTTTCCTTAAATTGACATGCTTCTCGTTTGAACCTTCCCCATAGGGGAGCTTTACCGGTATACCTAAAGCCCCACCCCCACTTTGCAATCATATCCCTAAAAGGCCATTATAAGGGCCGTTATACCAATTTCAGTCACATAACGGGGTTTTGGGCCGTTATAACGGCGTTTTGGTGCGTTATATCGCCGTTATAACGGCGTAACGGTGTGGGTATATTGTGCAAAGTGGAGGTGCATTATGGGCATATGAATCAATTACCCTTCTCCATAGTATTAATAATGATATAATTTGAAAAGGCTATAAAAATATGATAAAAGAAAGAGAAAGGCAAAAAGAAGGTGCAGCAGATGCTTCTTCCACTTGGCATTTTTGTTATGTGGCGGCTGGTGTTTGACGGAGTAGCGATCGAGTGTGCGAAAGTCCAGGAATTGATGTATGAGGTCGTCAACGTCAAAGGTTTTCCACAACAACTTGCCTACTTGTTGTGCCGCCGCTTCTTATTCGCGCCTTCTTCGTGTTGACATTTATTGATTATTCATTTGTAATAAATATCTAATAATTAAAAGGGGTTAATTACATGGGTGTGTATCGAACTTGTCACGTTTTTTCATTGTATGTATCCAACTTTTAAAATTGTCATTGTATGTATCGAACTTGCTAAACTTTGCCATTGTATGTATGTTATCTGCTTAGAAGGTAAACCGATACATACAATGGCAAATTTTAGCAAGTTCGATACATACAATGGCAAAGTTTAGCAAGTTCGATACATACAATGGTTATGAAAGCTAAACTTTGCCATTGTATGTATGTTGCCATTGACCGGTTACCTGCTTAGAAGGTAAACCGATACATACAATGGCAATTTTAAAAGTTGAGTACATACAATGAAAAAACGTGATAAGTTCGAGACACACCCATGTAATTAACCCTAATTATAATATAAAAGGAAAGTTGAATATTAAATTTAACTACAAACTTATAATCGAGTACTAATTAATGGCCCGTGTAATGCACGGACGATTTATACATATTGTTTTAGTTTCTAATAAGAATTAACATTTGCATTATAAAGTTCACAAATGTTAACTATATGTCTATATGGGTATTAAATGTAACATATAAAATTGAAAATGAAATTTGAATATATAGTGTATATATATATATATATATATATATAGATAGTTAAAAATATAAAGTTTAAAGTTAGAATGTAATAAAATCCAAACAAATTAATTTATATCTATTTTTAATATTTTATAATATGATTAAATTAAAAATATTCAACATTATACACATTTTAAAGGTATTGTCGAGACTCGAGACGATTATAATGGTGTAATTTATTGAAAAGAAAAACAATTTTTTATACATTTTAGTTAATATATATTATTTATGTTAATATGATAAGGATGCAAAATGAAAAATGAAAAACTAAAAGATAAAAACTAATTTTATCAAATAATTATAAGGGTAAAAAATGTACATTATAATTTTGAAATTAATAAATAAAGAAAAGAGATATAGATGATGACATCATCAAATTATAAATTGTTTTTAATTGACCAATAAAATTGCTCAATTTTATATTGATGATGTCACTCAAAATCTTTTTTTAATATATATATATAGATTTTAAACCAAACTTATAAGTTCATTAATTGTTTTTAAATGAGTCAAACCAATATATTTGACCATTTCGAGCTAAGGGTCGGGTTCAAAAAGAGAAGTCAAATGAAAACTCAATTTTCATTGTGACCGTGAGGACAAACGAGAGTACGTCACGTGACATTTTCATTCTGATTATTTAGACTGAATATTATTTAGACTTAATAATATTGAATGTAGTCCGGAATCCAAATACTGCATTATTCACCTTAAATAATGCATAATCTAAATAATCTATATATACTTAAAAGGAAATCCTAGAGGTTGCTTAGGTGGCACAATGAGAAGCCTCCATTCACCTCTAGGAATTTTCTCATAATTTTGAATTTTTTTAATTAAAAAAACCTATCATTAATTAGTTTAACTTTTCATTTTCTTTATCATTTTACATAATATAAATACATACACATATATAATTTCAATGTCTTACAATTTTTAATACAATTAATTAATAAATTTTTATTACCATTGATGGTTATTTATGTTTGCAATTAACACAATCTTTTCATTTTCCCTACCTACTCTTCATCTCCAATCTATATATACTACAAATCTACAACTATATATGATAGTATCATCCATTCACCATATTTTTTCATGATGATTATCATGTTTATAATATTTTTTTTTCTTTTGTTTACTTCGAGAAACTAATTCACATATCAAATATGCATTTTGTAGGAATTTTGTTGGGGATTTTAGTGTCTCTTTATCATGTTTAAATAAACTTTGAGATAAAAGGTATGCATCGCTCTTTGTTATGATTTTAAAATATTTTTTTGCCTATTTTGTTTCTATTATTTTTTTCTTTCGATTACTTCGAGAAAAGTAATCCACCATATATCATTAATCATATGGGCTAATTACATGGGTGTGTATCGAACTTGTCACGTTTTTTCATTGTATGTATCCAACTTTTAAAATTGTCATTGTATGTATCGAACTTGCTAAACTTTGCCATTGTATGTATGTTACCTGCTTAGAAGGTAAATCGATACATACAATGGCAAAGTGTAGCAAATTCGATACATACAATGGCAAAGTTTAGCAAGTTCGATACATACAATGGTTACGAAAGCTAAACTTTGCCATTGTATGTATGTTGCCATTGACTGGTTACCTGCTTAGAAGGTAAACCGATACATACAATGGCAAAGTTTAGCAAGTTCGATACATACAATGGCAATTTTAAAAGTTGTGTACATACAATGAAAAAACGTGACAAGTTCGATACACACCCATGTAATTAACCCTAATCATATATATGCATTTTGTATGAATTTTGTTGGAGATTTTAGAGCCTCTTAATTTAAGTAAGGCATTTTTTATGTTTCTCATATATTTTCAATGAAATCAAAGGTATATTTTTATAGTTTTTTTTGCAGCTTTACTTGCAACAACTTTTCGTCAATGAAATTTCGAATATATTACAATCGTTGATGTGTCATGAGTAAAGTTTTTTTTTTTTAGAAGAGGTATCCCAGACCACATTGGGCCCAGACTAATCCTCGGCAATTTTTGGGCCGAAGCCCGACTGCTAAAGCATGCAGCCCGGGGTCGAAGCCCCCGTACCTCCAGAATGCGTCCCGTGTCATGAGTAAAGTTCATTCTTTGTTTTTATCACATTGTTCATATAGGAAAATCCATATTTATATATATGCTCTAAAGTTTAATTGGTTTATGATTTGTTTAATGTTTTTGTTAATTTTGTTTCATATACCTAATCACTATTAAAATAGTTTCAATATTAATAAATAGTTTATTAATAGACGGGTAAATGTAGGGACCATGGTTATTATCTAAATGAAAAGTTATGGATCATCAACATAAATTATTTATCTATGGACTAACGTCAAAATTTAAACATGTGGTCCATTGTATTTCACAAACATAAAAATAATAAGAGTAAATTACATATGGATTATGTGGTTTGTTCAAATTTTGAATTCAGTTCCTAAAACAAACTATCTACATATGTGACCCTCAATTTTTCTTTTTCATGTCATCCATGATTCCTCTGCTTAACGCTTAACAAAGTTAATTAACATTTATTATGAAAAAATTAATTATGTCATTTATGTGTTTCTAATTTTTTTTATCAAATTTTTATATACATCTAATGACAAGATAATTCTTAAAATAAAGTACGTATTAAATAAAAAGTATTTATTTATTTAAAATATTATTAAATTTAGAAAAGAAAATGTTCAAAAATCTCAAGTTTGAAAAAATAAAAATAATTTCATATCTTTGGGACATGTAATATGCAAGCAAAACATTGAAATTTAAGGACGGTTAACATGACATTATATATATATATTCAAATTACAAATAGTTAAGATTAAATAAACACCAATTTTGCAAACAATTAAAAAAACTAGCATTACAACAAAATTAGGTTTATGTGATGAAAAAAAGTAAACATCTCAATAAGTCACTTTATAAAACTTAACAAGACCACAAGATAAAACGTCTTATCTAAAGACGTTGCAATCAGTCTGACATGATTTTTTTGACGTTCTAATAAGTTTTTTAGACATTTATAATACAACATGTCACATTAGAAAGTTTATATGAAACTATTTAAAAAAATCATGTAAAAGCAAGCATCTTATAAAAAGAGGTTTTTAGGCAGTTAAATTTTTTTACGTCATATAAATCTTATTTTTTTCGGTGATTTTTTTCTTAATCTACACGCCCAATGACATTGACTCTTGAATCATATAATCCATACCATAAAAAAGTTATATTTTCGCTACGTATACAACTTCACTATGTAATTTTCGTTAACAGATTTCATCACCGCGCAACGCGCGGTTCACACCTAGTATATATAAAAGGAAGAACCACTAAGAATGATGTGGCACATCCTCATGCTTAGAATCGCCTCTAACTTTTTTCTCAGTTTTTTTGAATTTTTTTAATGTTGAATATGTTAAAGACCATTCTACCCCTAAATGTCAATTGTGTATTTCATTATAAGAGGGCTTCTTTGGTAATTTTACTTCCAAATTCATTAGATTTAAATTTCAAAGTATGTAACTCCAGCTACATTCATTTTAGACTCTTCATTTTTCCATCTATTAATTCAAGGAAAGTGTAAAGTAAATGATGTTACCCATCCTTTTGATTTCCCTCTCTATATATTCCTTGAAAGGCATGCCCTCAAAATCATTTCTACCACCAAGTAAAAACCATCGTCAATATTACATCGTACATTCGATGTTTGCCAATTTGCCTATAAAACCATATCTTTATATTCTTTTATATGATGTTCTAGATCCCTAAGAAGAATCTCTAAGTCATCATTTGGTCATATTCAAGGTATTTGGTATGAATCTTTCTATGTTGGCTCGATGTTCACATGCTATTCATCCTTTAACGACTCTTATTTGTTGAAAAAATATTGTTATATTGATGTAGTTACTTTTGAATTCGTCCTATGATACTATTTCTAAGTGTTACTATCTCTCAATTCAAGTTTGCATTTTTTTAATCTTACAACTCCATATGAAAAATGTACATCTTCTCAAATTCTTTCGCTCTTCATCTCTCAATTTATTCCTCACTATTCGGTTTTACCTCTAATTGTTGAGATATCTATTTTTTACTTATGTTGTGATTTTGGTAGGTTTATCTTTTGGCTACTTAAGAGTTCCACGCTTATTAAGGTAAATAGGTAATACGTTCTTTTTGTTTTGTTGATGTATGCACATTTAGTACTCAAATATCTGAGCATCATTATCAAACATTGAAATGCTTAACTATCCATTTAACCGTCATGAAATTTCAACATTACAGGTATATGGACGTAGCGCAATGAAAAGCCTTCTCTTCTAAAACGAAACAAGGAAGATTTGCATTATAAATTTAGACTTCCATGTACGAATATTATTCTAGCATTGAAATTCAATTAAGTTTTTTGTTCTAAATATGTAGTCCATTGTTGTTTATTATAAATTCATAGCATTGTTAAGGTTACATACAAGGAAACTATATATTATTTATAATTACGAGTAAAAAGAAACAGATTACTCCTTAGTTTTCAAATAGGTTGTTTTACCTTACAAGGTCTTAAATCATATAATCTTTTTATTCCATTTACAACATTGTATGGTTAATTATTTCATGTCTCTTATTTGATTATATGGTTATACCAAATAGAAGACATAGATTCGTAATGCGAAAAAGGAAACTGTTATTTTATGATTTGTTTGGGAGGGTGGAGGATATATGTATGTGAACTATATAATTAATTACGTTGCAAAACAAGGTTTATGGAAATGTCAATTTTACGCATAATAATTAATATTTTGTATATAGACTTACTATTAATTTTTTTGTAAATATTTAACTTTGACATTAAAACATTATTACTTTTACATAAAATAAAAGACTGTATTAAATTCCAATGTTTAGGAAAAACAATTCCTATAGAAGAAACAGAATTATGTACCAATTATAGCATTTAAAATGGTTCCAATATACCATAAAATATGTTAGATTCATTTCATCAGTTGTCAATACACGAATAGCATGACTTCATAACTTGGTTACCTATTTTCTAACAAAACAAATTTCATCACCGCGCAACGCGCGGTGCCACACACTAGTATATATATAAAGCTGAAACATGGTGAGATGATGTGGTGACTTCTTAGAATTTTCTCAATTTTTGATTTTTTAAAAAAATGGTTAATATTTTGCATATTTATTATCTATTTGAATGTAATTTATGTTCGTATTTAAAACCGTCTTTTCATTTTCTCTATTTACTTTCCATCTCCCAATATTTCACAATATAAATTATGACATATCATCAATTTACTATGTCCTTTTTTGATGGTTATCCAATGATCTTCTTGCTCGATTACAAAAATCAAGTTTACGGTTGTGTAATGTGCGTGTTGCAACAAAAAGATGAGCATCAAGTCAAGCATTGAGCCTAAAAATCAATTCGACAATATGTTGGCATATAGTTTTATATCATCAATTTACTATGTCCTTTTTTGATGGTTATCCAATGATCTTCTTGCTCGATTCCAAAAATCAAGTTTACGGTTGTGTAATGTGCGTGTTGCAACAAAAAGATGAGCATCAAGTCAAGCCTTGAGCCTAAAATTCAATTCGCCAATATGTTGGCATATAGTTTTTTAACTTCTATCTTCAACATTTCAGGGTTTTTACGTTTCTATGTTCTCCTTTTTCCAGAGCGTGTCGACATTGTAGTAGTCATCTTCGAACAACCTTCGCTTAAGAGGTAGGAAATTTAGATAATCTACATTTTTTCTACAAAAACATTGTTTGGTTTGTTTATTTAGTTTCATTTTCTTTCCATTTTTTATGTCTGATATGTTTTAAACGAGTTTTATAGGTTTGCCCTAAACTCTTAAAGAGGTCAAAAAAATCGATGGCTATTAGAATATGAAGATATAGCTATATGTATACATAGTTGGTTTTGGAGGCAGCATTTATCTCAATCTTCATCCCAAATAATTGTTATTATAAAACATTATTGTTATGTAGATTATGTATGGATCTGTTTTGTGATTTTTTAAAGGTTTTGATGTTTGTTTTATCTTGAGCATAAATACATAATACTATAAACTTCTAAAATACTTATCATTTCAATTTATTGCATTCTGAATTTTATTATTGTATGTGTGTTGTTATCATATCAACATATAGAATTGACTAGGAAAACTCATTCTAATAAGGTTTCCATTTGATGATTTGTAGATGTAAGTATGTCTCATTTAGGGAACATTTTTTCATAATCAAACGTCGAAAATGTTTTTGTTGGTAATGAGTTGGAAAAAAATTACTTATAGATTTTCATTTTATCTTATGCGTTGTTAATTTTTAGTTTAAAAATAATTTATTTATAGTTTCTTTTTTAAAGATGATAGTATATTCTTAAAAGGTTTTAAAAATAATCAACATTTTCTGTAATTTATTTATGGTTTATTTTATAGTTTAACCATAAATATCGTTAAAAACTTTGTAATTTTAAATAATGTAAATCATTTATTAAAACATAAATATTTCATACTTTTTATTTTATTATATAAATCTTTCATTTTTCAACTTAACATTTAATGTATTTAAAAAAGTTCTTAATTTTTAGTTTTTTAATATGTTCAGTATCTTAGAGAATTTTTCATCCTCATATGTAAATTATAGTTTTATATAAATAAGTCTCTTTAATAATTTTACACACCTATTACAATTTATGTCATAAAAAATTAGGGTCTTTATGTCATCAACTATTTGTTTTACATTAATTAATTATTTAATTTATTGCAATTTATGTTACTAACTATTCATTTTTCTTTCTTTATGTTACAAACTATTCATTTCCTTTTCTTTACTTTGATTGATCATTCATTTCCCTTATTTAAGCATAGGTGTTTTTTTGTTTTTGTTGGTGTGACAACCGACAAAATTCGGCACTTAGGTTAGCGGCCCGATAATCACTCATTAGTATAGTTTTAATGAATCTCCCTCTAAGATAACTATTTAGGAAGATTTAGATTGCCTTTGCAAAAATTTTAGAGAATAATTTAGAAAATCCCTAAAATTGTCTCGAAAAGTCCCCTTTTGGTCCGTCTTCGTCTAAAAACCTTATATAATGCCGATATGACTCGATTAAAGTGTTTTATATAGAAATTATTGTATTTTAATTAACTAGAATAAAACATTCCATTTAACCTATTTTATTTGTTGAAAAAGTCGTTTTTAACAAAAAAATCTTCGCAAACCGAAGACCGTTGCATCTTAAACTTGTTTGGGCTTGCATTTAAAGAAAAAATAAATTATCATGGTCTTGGGGGCCCACAAGATGGCTGGTCACCCCAATACTCCCATATAAAAACCTTATTCTTCCCTTACACACTTCATTTTTCATTTTCAAACTTAGAGAAAAACCCATCCATCCTCCTTCTCTCTTTCAACCTCCATAACCTTCAACCTAATCCAGAAAATTCAGCCCTTGTTCATCAATTTTGAAAGAAGAAGATCACACATAAAGGTAAAATGCACATTTCTTTTATAATCATAAGCTTTGTTCTAGCAATATAGCTTTGATTCAAGCATCTATTGCTTCATTTTTGGCAAGAATCTTGTTTTATCTTGGTTTAAAGTTGAGAATATGTTCTCATGGTTTTAGAAGGTAGGATGAACACAATGGATGATTATAACATCCATAAGAAGTGTGAATCCAAGGATCCTTTCACTATAAACTCAAGAAATGTTACATGCACATGTGAATAACTCCCAAAATTTTGTGTATGTATACATCTACGAATCTGGAAATGATGGATGATTGCATGCAAGAATCATCTTGATTTTGATAAAAATTATTTTTTGTTACATATTATTTGATGTGGTATTGAGTGTGGTATCAAAGAAATCCCAAATTTTGAAGATTTACATGTTTTACAAGTGAGAAATTTGGGTTTTGTAAGAGGACAGAAGCTGACAGATTACTTCATGCAACTTTGGACGACCCAAAAGGGGTTCAAATGGACTGATTTTTGTCTAAAAATTTAAATGGGTTAATATTTTGTGAGTTAGGGTTCGAACCCAACTGGAATCACCCAAAAATTCCAAGTTTAGGACATTCAACCATCACAAAACTTTTTGTTGAGCAAATGGCTACGGGTCAGATTTTATATCAACTTGTTGCATGCATTTCCCCTTGAAAACTTGTTCAAATTGCATACTTTTTGATTCTAAGTTCAAGTTCATTGAAGTAGCTTTCCAAAGAACCTGGAATAATTTGATTTGGTGAAATTTTGAGCATGCAACCAATGAAAACAAAAACATGGTGCAAGCTGTCCAAAAATGGCAGATTCACACATGTGAGTTTAAGAGGTCATAACTCACTCAAAAATCATCAAGTTGGTGTGAATCTTGTTTTATTAGATGGGTATGCATGTTAGCTTGAAAACCCCTTTTGAAATTTAAGTTTTGGAGTTGTAACAAACTCTCTATGAACTAAACACTACAGACAGGTATTTTCAAATGTGAGCTGTGTACACTGTTTTTATAAAAATTATTTACATATGCTAAACACATCAAAAATTTATGAAATTTGGTGGGAATGTTGCTAAGACACCCGACTTCAGTGGATAAAAATTTGGAAACTTAAACCTTTTTGGAGTATAGCTTAAAAGTGACATTTTTACCAAGTATACAAATCTGTCAGCATCTGAATATTTACAAAAGCTTGAATTTTGAGTTTCAAGATCTTGCATCCAATTAGGTGTTATAAAATTTTTATTAAAATTGTTTTATACTATGGTTGGCTACATAAACTAAGTAAAGGCATTATATAAGGATATCGGATTTGGGCTTAATTAGGATATTTTGAACCGATGATATAGGACTTATATTACCTATGATTGTTTAGGGTACTTTTAGGCTTCGGATTGGAGTTCGAACTATCCCTCGTATCGCTAAGCTAATCGAGGTGAGTATTCACGGCCCCTATTTTACCATTTTTACGTGTTTTGGGGTGAAAAGCATGTTGCTTGATAAATGATTTATGAATTTTTGCTTGCGAGCGGTTGTTTATGCAAATAATGATATATTGAGTAAAAGTCCCATGTTGAATACACTACTATTAACTCGTTTCGAGCCAATGGTTATTGTGGATAGCGCTATTTGGTAGAGTGGACCCACCCTTTGTTTACTGACGAGTATAGGGTGCACGTAATCATATGTGGTACTACACATGTGGGATTTAGTCCCACCGCTGAGGTAATGCAGCGTCTACACATGTGGGGTTTTAGTCCCACCGCTAAGGTAGTTCGCGAAAGCGCTCTACACATGTGGTTCGCTACCACCTCTGAGGTAGATCGTTGGGGCAAATTGGTTTTAGGTTTAGTAGTGGCTCGAGAATATATCTTGCATAAACATTATGTTTAACAGTTGAGGTTGAACATTGGTTTTACGATAATGATTTCTGCATATGAAAATGTTTTGTGCATATAAAACCCGTGAACTCACCAACTCTTGTAGTTGACACTTGTCTTTTTAACATGCTTTTCAGGAAAATAGAAGGTAGTAGATAATGCCTGTGCTGCAAGTGACGTCAAACTTAGACTTTCTTTTGTAATGTTATTTTGAAACGTTTGAATGTTTTAAACTATCGTTGGTTATGTATTATATGGTACTGTAAGCCGTAAACTTTTAAATGAAATGTTTGATGTATTTATCTCCTATCGCAATGAAATCTTACCTGTCACGCCTCGCGTTTCCGCTTTAGCGGGGTGTTACAGTTGGCCATGTTATTGGTTTTTTAACATTCAATAACCTACATCTCAATCTTTCCATCCAACACATTTTCTCTTGATAGATTTATATTGTTTAAAGATTGATCATTGTTATCAATTTTTGTTTATTGTCATGCTTTTGCTATTTATATCGACTTTATATGCTTCTTATGTTGTCATTTTTTTTTGTAGTAAGTGGCATGAGATATAAACAATCTAAAAACCTCTAAATATGTCGAAGAACATCATAGCATTATCGTCAAAGCATACATATTATTATCACACGTAAGTGTTTCATTCAAGTACTCTTTCAGTTTCAATTTATTTTTGATTTTGTATATTTCAAACTTTATTATCAAGTTTTGTTTATTGGTAAGTTATTGTTATTGTATTCATTTTATATGAATTCTAAGTTATCTTCTTTTCTATTTCTTTTTTGTAGTAAGTGACACATGAAGCAAGCTATCTAATGATCTCCAAATATGTCGAAAAACACAAAGTTTAATTATCAGAAAACATATGTTATTATTACATATAAGTCTTTTATTCAAGTACCTCAATTTCAAGTTAATATTGATTTTGTCTATTTTGTAATTTTGTGAATTATTGCTACCTAAATTCTCATATTCATGTCTTTTTTTCAGAAGTTTAATCCAAAATGCTAAAAGAAATTTTTAGCATTGATTATTTTGATATTACATTATTACTTATAAATGACAACAAATCTTCATTTTTTTTGGTATATACTATGCGTATGTGTTAAGTGTTTTATCTAAAAAATTAATCTAAATCCGTTGTATTCTCTAAATTTTGTGATTTGATTATGTTCGAAACTAAATCGATTTCATTTTGTGAATTACTATTTTGCTTCATACAATCTAATAACATTGAAATTTTGCTACAGTCTATTGAGAATAATATCACTATCATATGAGACAATCATTTTTTAAATGAAGCTAATGAATCACCTTTAGACAAGAAAAATAAAAATTGAAAGTGTTTTGACAATTCTATGCAATTGTATTCATGTCCCATGCTTCTATACAACTTTTGATTTAAAAATGTCAATAAAAATCATTAAAATAAGGATCTGTTGATAAAAGCGGTATAAAATATTTGAATAAGTCAGTGACAAAACGAAAAAGGAAGTGGATTATCGATAAAAATGTTTCTTATAATCTAAAACACTTCTACTTGTTTTTCTTATAGAAAAAATAAGATTGATGATGACAAACACTTTATTACATTAATCATGTGTCATTTTTTGTTTGAATTAAAAGAACTATATCCTATAAGATCTGTCATCGAAACATTACTTTGTTTAATAAAATAAATAAAAGAATTATATCGCGAATTTGTAACAATGATTTTGGACAAATGTAATGAATGATTATAACAATCTACATAATACTACAAAGTTACTTGCACTACCGCGCAAAGCGCGGTTCTGACACTAGTTCTATATTATTCAAACTTAACATGAGCCGAATAGGACACGTGGCGTTGCCGATTATCCTGCGTTCGCAACAAATATGAGTTTCCATTAGAATATGACCCTATGTGTGTGTGTGTGTGTGTGTGTTGGTTCGACCCTGTATTTGGCTTCGAGGAGTGGTGGGTTGCAGAAAACTTTAGAGTTAATTGATAATGTGCTCGAGCTCAAGCTTGATAATTCAAAAAATAGTCGAGTTTAAGTTCATACCTGACATTATATTTCAAGTTGAGTTTGAATAGCCTACTACTCAACTTGACTAGATTTGTTTATGTCTAGGTGACAAATGTCTAGATAGATGTGAGATCATGTGAGAAATGTCATTTTAGTGAAAAATGTGAGAATACTATTACACCGTTTTTCACTTTTAGTAAAATAGTCTTCAATAAATTATGGCTTAAAAGATGATTGATCCGATGTATCTCAATGCATCTTGTCTTAATAATCATTCAATTCAAATCCAACGATTGATAACTACTTCTCATATTTTCTTATCAAATATGATACTTTCCACCAAAACCAATCTAGATATTCAAGTACTTAAGTATATTTTTATTTGTTGGTATCTAATAAATAAATTTCCAACCACACATTATAATATTTTGATGGTCTATAAATGGTCTCGTATAACCAACCTAACCATCAAACATTACACCCACTTGCCACTTAGATTTATTTTAATCTAAGTGTTGGCATATAACCTAAACTTTATATTCTATTTTATCTTAAGCCAATTGTTATTCCATCCTCAATAAGCTTTTCACCTAAAATAGGTAATAAAAAGTATGTAATTAATATAATCTTTTGGATATGGTATAAGATCAACTTTGCCAGCAATCTAGATCTCGTCAAAATAATCCATATATTTGATTTAACATTATCTGTATGTTATGGTTCAGGTTTACGTGAGCTTAATTTGTTTTTATAAGACTGATAAGATCAAGATTTTATATAAAAAACTTTACAGCAAAATACTGTAAAGGTAAAAAAAATTGAACCTTCATTGTGAAAATATTGTGTCAATGTTATGTTCACAGTGTTTTTTACTATGAATGTTCCTTTTTTTTTTACTTTCACAACATTTTCACTATAAAGATTCAAATATTTTTTTTACATGCACAGTGTTTTTCTGTGAAAACTTGGATCTTTTTATCTTCATTTGGATTTTTTTTTACCCTCATAGTGTTTTTCTGTGAAAACTTGGATCTTTTTATCTTGATTTGGATTTTTTTTTACCTTCATAGTGTTTTTCATTATGAGTAATCAAACTTTTTTACCTTTACAGTGTTTTCCTTTAAAGTTTCATGTGTAAAGTTTTGATCTCACAGGTCTTACGAAAACAATGTGGTCTCACGTGAACCTGAGTCTATATGTGAGATCACCGATCACAAATACCTGTTTTGCTTTGAAGTTTCCTGTGATCAATTTTGGTTGTGAACGTGAAGACGAATCTCAACCACACATCTTCGGTTACGGTGGACTCGATCACAAAGAATCGACGCGATTCATGGAAGGGTAGAGATTATTAAAGGGGGGTGGGGGACCGGTCAACGCAGCATTTATTCATAGGATAAGTGACTGAGATTCGTTCTCATGTTCACAACCAAAATTGAGTTCAAATTTGAACTTTCCTCTATACCTAAATGATTATATTAAACGATTTCTCGTAAAGTGAAAATATTTTCATTTGAATTCTTCTTTATTAAACGTAACACATGAATAAATTAACAAAGTGATATTCTATTAATAAAATCATTCATAGCTTAGTAACATTGATATCAAACAACAGATTATGGAAGATCATATATTCATTCCATGTATACCAGCAACGTTAGTTCCTCCATTGTTGCTAATTTTAAGTTACAACGTTATGCCACGGTTCAGTTTGTTTCCGATGAACGAAATAGATCACCGATCACTTTCGTTTTTTTCGATTTACGGATCAATTTTTTTCGTTTGAATTTAATCAGTTTCGACGCGTTTTGTTCTTAAGGAGCAGTTCACGGAGATCAGCCGCATCGAGCTGGTTCGTTTGGTCTTCTGGCTTGTAGTATCCCGTAACTGGATCCGGAACCCAAGGAGTCGACGATTTCTTCGATTCGTCGCCTCCTTTCTTCATCATTGCAACTCCGCTTCCTCTAACGGTTCCTGATACACTTCCGTGTGCTGCCATCGCAAATCCACGCCTGTTTCAAGTTATTCGAAACAAAAATCATCAGAAGTTGAATTAATCTCCAAAACTTTTGAATCTCGAACCACGAAATCAGATGAAATCACTACGTTTTTTTTAAACCAAAAATCAAGCTCAAACACGGACGATTTGAAGTTTTAAGGTGAAATTAATCAAACAAAATCATCAGACGATGAATCTCCAAAACTTTTGAATCTCGGATCACAAAATCAGATATGAAATCGCTACTTTTTTTTCAGCAAAAATCAAACTAAAAAACAGAGGATTCAAATTTTAAGGCAAAATTAATCAAACAAAATTATCAGACGATGAATCTGATGAAGTTTTTGAATCTCGAATCACAGAAGCAGATGAAATCGCTACGTTTTTTCACAAAAAATAAAGCTCAAACACGGACGATTTTGAAATTTGAAGGCAAAATTAATTAATGAAACTAAAATCATCAGACGATGAATCTCCATAAGTTTTCGATCTCAAATCACGTAAAAACAGATGAAATTACGACGTTTTTTCACGTAAAATCAAACTCAAACACGGAGGATTTGAACGTTTGAAGGCGAAATTAAGTACCTGGAGATAACAACAGAGAGTTGATCGAGGATGAGAGATGAGATAAGCTTAGTGCTCGCCATTTCTTCTGGAAAATTCGATTGATTTCAATTTCAATTTCTGGAGGTTGAAGATGATGAAAAAGTAGTTGTGTTTGCAGAAAACGGTTATTGTGTGTGAAAGTGTGAACTGTGTGTGTGATGAATTGGAGAAGAGAGGTGTGTGTGTATTTATATAGGATGGAAAGTAGAAGAGAGAGGGGGCGGGGTCAAAAATATAAAAGGGTCAAATTTGGTCCTTCAAATGAACACGTCAACATAGCTTTTCATTATATGTTTGAGTCTTCTAAAATTTAAATATTTTTCTAGCCATTCTTCATTATATGTTTGAGTCTACCGGGTTCGAATCCAATGAAAGTCAATTTAAGGGCATGAGGAGTACCCAGTCCTTGGACTGGTCCAGTCATAAACTAGGCTACCTCCTAGCCTAATCAAAGACTGTGGTTGAGCTCTAGGTTCAGCGTAAGAAGGGGCGGGACAACGACAGATTAGTGGGCTGTCCGTGGATGCCGATACCGCTGGGGAGGTTGGCGTGTGTGTGTGTGTGTTCGTGGTAGTCATTTGTTGGATCGATGTCGCTATGCCTTCCAAAAAAATGATACTCCACTTTATGGTTCAGAAGGTAGGAAGGGAAAAACAGATGTGGCACTGAGGTGGCATGAGAGAATGGGGGTATAAAATGTTGGTGCTACGGAGGATGGCTTAAGATGGTCCAGACATTACATTTATATAAAAAAACATCTATTGTTGATAAATATTATTTTTAAAAACATGTTTATATCCAAATTAATCCCAATAAATTATAGCTTTAAGACATCGATCTTGATAAACCCAATGGTCATAATTGTTGTGAATGCTTGGAATTAAACATTAGACAGATGAAATATTTTACCATATTCCTTAAGCCTCAACTATTACGCTATATCCCTTATAGTTAATAAAATTGGGTTGTACAAATTACGACATATATAAAATATTGTTGTCACATGTTTTGTGTGATTAAATTTGGACATGTTATTTGGTGGAATTGGCTGGCATAAAAATGAACTTTTTTATCTCATCAAGATAGATGGAAAACAAATTATTCCATTAACGATGTTACCTTAAAATCTAAAATTTTCCATTTTTTATGTGATTTGTTTATCTTACACTTGCTTGCCTTGTTTAATCTCATTTGGTCCCATTTATGTGAGAACATAATTTAAGCAAGATTGTTGTTAAATCAAAACATGATATATGATTTTTAAAACTTTACATGTTTGTGTGAGAAGTTCATAACTCATAAGGAAACTATAATTAGTTCGACCCTTCATTGCAGGGAGGCAGCTTGCGAGATTCCTCATTTGAGTCGTTCCATTGTATGGGAATACGCATCTGGCGTCCATTCAGTTGCATTACGTATTTACGTTAGCCATTACATCTAACAACATAAATAACAGTATTTGAGTTGTCGATACAGTCTAATTTACTTTAAAGATTAAAGGTTTCAAACATATCAAAAACAAAAAATATTTAACTTTATTGGTTGTTTAGACTTTAGATTATCCGCGGAGCCTTGTTTACTCAAAGAATAGAATATTTAATTTGGTTGTAAGCCAATACTTAGAATAAATAAATATACAATTAATTAGCATTAAGTGGGTGTAATATTGGATGGTTAGGTTTATAAGGAACATTTGTAAACCACCATATATTATATGTTTGGGTGGAGTTTCTTTAATTACATGCCAACAAATTAAATAATGTTGGTTATATGATTATTTAGACACTTGTCACACCCTTGATATATTGCTTAAACATATTTTTTAACATGCTAAAATTAGATATCCAATAAAATAAAATAAAAGGCAGTAATTTGTATAGTAATATTGTAGGTTTATGAATCCTTGATATTTTAGTTTTTTAAAACAATATATACAAGAGTTGAGTGTGGTGGTTTCATAGGAATTTAAATTGAATTTAAACTTAAAATATGTATATTACCATTTTATATAAGAGTTGGGTATGGTGGTTTCAAAGCATTTAAACAATTCGATCCAATGAAGTAGATTTAAGAAACGTTGTATTGATCTAACACGTTATAGAGTATAACCAAAAACGTATCCAGTTGTTGTGGGTTTATGAGTTGTCACCATATTCTTTTAAATAAGTTGATGTTTTCGATTTTTTAGTGACTTAGGATTATTATTCATCGCTAATTTAATCTTATACATATACATATACATAATATTAAATTGTTGATACAAAAATACACACAACAAATGGAAATATAGCATTTGTGAAATTTATAGCTAATAGCAAAAATATAAATGAAGAACGAGAAGTAGGTTAAAATTTTGATAAATGCTAAAAAAATTGACCAAAAAGAGAATTAAAGCTCACTTAAATAAGATTGTATATTGTATATAAGTATTTTTGTTAAATCTATTTTTTTTTGGATGGTAATACTCAATACTGCAAAAAAATAAATAGGTTTGGGTTGAGTTTTCTGACTCGCGATCCATTTATTTCACGGGCGGTCTTCGGATTGGTATGTGGATTTGCAGGTCAACCCACCAACCTGTTTATGATATCTTTTAAAAATATTTTACATACTGCAAATTTCATTATAACTTTTGAGTTTTACTTTCCCAATTTCATTATAGTGCCTAAAATAATTAGATCGAATTTTATTTTGGGTTTCAAACAGATTGTATTTGACTGTCACTCGTTTACGACCCGTCAACCTGTATGATTAATTGGGTTACTTGGATCGTGTTTGGGAGGATGAGTCGCGGGTTAAAGTTGAAGATTTCGACAAAGATAGTTAAAAGGGTTACGTTTTTAATCATGTTAACCTGAACATGGTATAATTGCCACCCTTAAATTTATACCAATTTTGTTTTGAAGTTAGTTTGAAATAGCCTTGCTACAAACTCTTATGAATTTTAAATATTCAAAATTTTCTTATGCATTTTAATTGTCAAATCATTATTGCTTAATGCTTAATATAACCAATAAATGTCAACATGTAGAAGAAGCCGAGTATCTGCCGAGAAAGAAGGGGCAAGACAAACAAGTTTTTGCGCGTGGACCTTCACACATCGGATCGTTGCTCCTTCAAACTCCTCAGCTATCGCATAACGAAAGCACCAAGTGGACGCATCTAAGCCTACCTCATTATGTCAATCACACCACTATAAATATCAAAATCAGGTCATTCTATTTATTAAGGCATCATTTGGTAAAAATAAGGTAGTTTTTTCTAAAAGCTACTCTCAGTAGCGTTTTGATAACTTATGAGACTTATTTTTTTTCCAAATATACCCTGCTAAGTTTTAACTACCAATTTTTAAACATATATTTAAAAAAAATTATTAGCTAGTTTTTGCCAAACGTAACTTATTCATCAGCTAGATTATCAGTCATCAACTAAACTTTTAGTCATTAACTAATTTATTAGTCATAAGCTAACTAATTAGCTAGTTTGCGAAACAAAGCCTAAAAATATAAAAACGAATTGTAATGTTGATACGTTTGAGAAGAGTAAGGATGCAATTAGCCTTTCCCTATTTTTCACCATACAATGTGAAGTTGGCTTAATGGTTGGTAAGCACAACTAAATTAATTTCATAATCATAATCATTTATCTTTTATTTTTATTTAAATATCTTGATATTTGTAAATTCTAGATTTGTAATTTATAGACTTT